>CARXXK010000004.1:8822999-8848543 GCA_949089665.1 Macrosiphum euphorbiae | reverse complement strand
TTCATATTATGGTTAGACTATTCTACAAGCAATGGTATTATTATAGGTGTCATGTTACTCACTTATTGTATTATGTATATTTTATTATCATTATATTTTATTGTAGATTTGTAAATATTTAGTAAGACACCAGAGCGAGAAATCAAAACAATAAAAAGAGAGAAATTATATTATTGTGCGGTCTGGCCTCGGCATTGTTATGGAGGGTGTAATGTATCCGTGAGCGCGGGAATCTCGTTAAATAACTATACGTTTACAACCTCGGTTTTCTACCCGTTTTAAATCACGGAATTTCGGCCACCACTCCTTCGGACCACACCAAACGTATATGTATAAAATATAGTGTTGTATTGGTGCTTGTGCACCTGACACTGTGCGGTGTGTCGCACAATAATAATAATAATATAATCGAAAACAAACTATACGCACACACACATACGTCATACATACACACTACACATAATATACACATATACGAGCATATGAAATACCTGAACTCGGGGACAAAAGGGGACGAAAATTATGTGAATAATATTCTATTCACACGACGCGCCGGAGAGTACAATATAAGCGATTGTTGTTAAGAGAAGGCGCCAACAGCGGCGGCGGCGGACGAGAAGGATGAAGAGGAGGAGGAGGAAAGTACTACTCAAGTCTATAATATAGTACCTATATTATACGGTTGCGACGGTAGCGTTTCAAAATCGGTACATAAATGTAATAGTAATAAATGTATAGGACTGCATTATATATTTTCACTATATAATAAGATGTTCGAAAAGTCAATGTTTAAAACGATATATGCTTTTGATTTTATATTATCATATAGCAATAAGTCACAGAAATGTGTTCATCTATTATCATTTACTTGACTGCATACCTATCAGTAATCATAATTTTCTAAAAATAGTATACAAATTATAGAATTATGCAGAAACAAAAGTAATATGGTATACTGTAATAATTGGATAACTGCACAATACCTATATACCTTATAGCCTTTGACATTTCAATTCATCTTTTTCATTTCTACTGAATGGCAGTCTTTATTAAAATCTTTTTTTTTATTACCTAGAAGGTGTTCGCTAAATTTGCACTTACGTAGTGGAGTTGCCATAAAAAGACCAATACGACCTTACATTTGAAAAATGCTGAATTGCGCTCTAAAATAATACGTGTTTTTAATCGCACTTTCTTGAAACATAATATTTCGAACAGTTTACTTAGCAGTTAGCATACTGTATACAGTACAATCAGCCTGTAGTAATATGCAAATGCCTACATAATTCTGAACCAGTGAGACCAAATGGTGATAATAATAAAATGTACGTGATATTATACGTCTATATTTTATATAATATGTATATGGGTTCGCAAGTTGTGATTTTCATATAGTGACTTGGTGGTAGAGAGATTGAGAGAGAGAAATTATAATATTTTAAATGCCGCACAAGGATGTAATGGTTTACCGAGTTGGACTTTTATACATTTATATACAGACACGGTCGTATCGCAGAGGTCGGTCGGTATTTATCTACATATACGTACGTTCGTATGTATGTATGTATGTATGTATGTATGTATGTATGTATAGTGAATTGTATATTATATAGTTGTGGTGGCGGCGACGAACTATCGGACGAGACGGTAAGGGAGCGCGGAGCTCGGCGGGGAGGGTCAGTGGATGTGGCCAGTGTATCGGATTGTTGTGGGAACGCATTCCACTAGGTGGCAGAGCGACGAGTATGCAGGTGCACGGCCGCCACTCTGTCGCCACTCACACACATACACACACACACACTCACACAAATACATATTATACACGACACATTGGCTCGCTGCTCCCGCCACCGCCTTAGAACAATCCGTTTACGTAACGCGACTATTGTGCCAGTATACAGGGTGATGAACGGATTCCGATTGCAATAAAATCAAACACCGGCAGCATCGCGATAGGTGGTACCACTACGGTTGAGACAATAATATAATATAATATTGTAGTCGCTAAGGTTTCGATATGACATTCGGCCGACTATCCTACTATTTATACTGGGCTGACGCAAGTAAGTATATAATATGTAGGTACAAGTTTTGACGACATGACAGCGTATTTGATATAATAAAATAATATTAATCGCGAGTATCTATTGCTGTAGACATTAGTATAGGTCCCATCAGCGGGGGTGGGCTGGACACACACACGGGCTGTATCAAGGGTAAATCTAGATGGGTGGCAGTTGTAGGCGCGCACTCGGGATTTTTATTCAGGGGGAGGGGGGCATACAAATTCTCCTACACCCCCTTAAAAACAAACACACGATCGCCAATATTTCAACGTTTCCATTTTACGAGTGACACCGACGGTGGACATATAGTAATAATAATATTTTTTTTAATAATATTGTCGTTATCGATCAAATAGGCGACGACCGCCCGACCTAACCGCGACGCCTGTATATAAATCTAAAAATAATTTTCAATAATGAAACCGGCGTTGCCACAAACTTTATCATGTACAACTTGTATCTACTTTATATCTGTATCTTATATAATATCATATTCATATTCGTAAAAAACATCATCATATTATTACATAATATTTTAGTCACAAAACAATAAAATATTATACTGTACCTAATAATTTATAATCTAATACAAAATATAGTTTTGGTTGTGGCTGGCCACGCATGTGATATAAAAATCATCTCTTTACCTGTTTATAATAATTAGTTTACAAATCACAGTCGATTGAAATATTTAGGGAACATAATATTACATTTTAATCATGAGCCTCGAAATACCTATTTGGAACACGCATTCCTACAGCGTGACCCTTGTTAACTTTAGTGTATTTTCAATTTTAGAACTGCATTTTTGAACATTGGAAATGTATAAAACTATTAAAACTTAAAAATTAATTAAGAAGACGTATTTGGTATAACTTCTCATACATTTTTACTATTATAATAAGAGAAGATATAATTAATTCAATAAACAAATTGTATTGATCACATTATAATATACAAATAAATAATAATGAATGTTTGTTATGATATTATTGTATAGTTTTTTTTTTTACTTTATTATTATAGGTGATCACTGATCAACATAATTGGCAACATAATATGTATCACCCTCAAAATGGAAATATGAGGAGCAGCCCGGTGGGCATTTTCTCGCCTGCCCAGACCTTCAATGGTAATCAGATACGTTCGGCGGGGGGCGGGGTATATTATTTGGAATATAATGTTAGGTATATAATGATACTGATGTTTATTTTTCGTATTTATTTGTTCCTCCTACCCGAAGACAGTTGACTATTAGTTTGATACTGCACATTACAAATTTTCGTTTGAAAGTATAGTTAGTAGTAAATTTGGACTTCCAGCCACCCACTCGCCACGTCGCACCCACTATAACTAGGTACAAACTTGCCAAAGGTTGGATTAGGTTTATTACTGCATGAATTTATTTCCATAATATTCTCGTATATTCAAATTCAATTAATTTAGCAATACCACGTCAGAGCTGTCCTTTAGAACAGGAAATCCAGTTTCCTTGCGATTCCATAAATATTATGCATGACATGACAGTATACTATAATACCTATACATTATACGTTATATGACTCATAATGGTATTATATTGTGTTAGTCGTTAGACAATTTTTTTAACTTTCGAGTTACGAGACGCACAAGTTTTGCTCGTTATGGTTGTACACTTATACATCCGCACTCGCTTCCAAGTTCCAGTATACAACTCATCCATAAGGTACCTACACAGGTATACAATAAGTCCAGTGCACGCACAAGTTACTCGTATTATAATTTATTAATACAAATGAGGCTGTGAAAGCCGATTTCTATAGAATTAATTTCAAAACTAACTCTTTAATCGTTAAATTAACACACCTAAGTATATTGTACATAAGTAAATATTATAGTAGAATTAAACGCAGCTAGTGCTCCTGCAGCAGCTGTGTATCAGCTCTATCAACCATGTCTCCTCTGCTCTATATTCTATACTATGTACATTGCACATGATACATATTATCGTACATAGCCATCCATATAGGTACGACTGTGTGCACGCAGCCTCGTATTTATTTATATATATAAATTGGTAGGTAACTCGGTAATGTACTATCCACACCATACACTATCATACACCGTGGTCGCGGTCACCGCTCATTAAACCCGTGGGGCCATAACAAATCGTCATAACGCGTGTCCATTGATTTCCATTGTATTAGGTACGTTGCATCTTGCATTATACTATTTTATACTTTTATAATATTATCGTTTCGGGCTGTCTTAGTGACAACAATACAATAATATATAGCGTAAAAAAGCTACTCCGATTTCAGAGTCACCGAATATGCGTGCACGTCAGCATGGAAAAAAAATATATATAGAAATATTAGATGAAAGGATACGACGTATATAATATAATAGCTTCTATGAAAAGGAAAACAATAGCACTAATCGTACTACAATATAATACTATTATTCGATACAATATAAACGTTTAGACTGGTCCAGCGAAAAAGCACGTAAAACGTACAGGTATGCAATGCAAGGCCATAGATATGAGAACACCGTATGAGGACGGAAGAGGGTTGATATTTATTTTCGGGCAGGAGAATATTTTTTTGATTACTATAATACACCATTATAAATATTATATCAGGTGATCGTATTTTTAATTTTAATATCACAGATTCAATGCAATGGGCAGTGTCCATTTAGTAATACATTATTAATTAGACAGCGGTTACGGTCGTCAAACAGTCGCTTTTTTGTTGAAATTAAACGTTGCACACCCTCCCACCCATCGATCGATTTAATTGATGCTACCGAAACCGATTGCTTGGTCGGTGGTGTTTTTTTGAATAGATTCAAGATTTTAATAACATCATATAGCTTAATAATATAATAATATGTAATATCATATTATTACAATGATCGTAAAACAAAATAATACAATAGGTATAATGGTATATGCTGCATAGGTGAATGCATATTATACATTTTTAATGTTTTGACGAGAGTCAAGAAGTATAAAAAGGATATCAGATTTAAAAGTGACACCAAGCGGGACTATATACTCGTATAATCAGGAAGTACATTTAATTCATTATTATTTATAGATAACATACGGCACGAAGTGATTTTTCGTACAATATAATTTTCTAACGACATCATTGGAATGGATGATTTAGGTTTAACAACAAATGATCACCTCTTGTTTTTCTCCACGACGTAACACCGCATATATATTATACCTATATTGTAATATTATGTATATATATTACACTTATGGGTTTAGTTTCGTCTTCGTGGCGGCGAGATTTGTGCGACCTCACGATTTCGCATTCCAACGCATACTGCGATGTGCCTGAGCCATACAAGGTGTCTCGCAAGGGTAAGTCAAACAATTTTTCCAAACGCATTTCTTCATATTTTGTTTAATCTGATTTTGAACGTGTCTGCTTATTAAAGAATTATTGGATATTTATCCTACTCAGGTTCGACGTGAAGGAAATAAGATCGATTAAAAATCGAGTAAGGAAATGAGTCGCAATTGTAGTTAAAAATACGATGATCACCCTGTATATAATATATCGTGCGAGCCCGACTGTATATGTAATCTTCTAACCTGCGGCCGTATTGAACACAATAACGTTTGAACGACCGATTGAAATTGAAAACGTTACAAAGTATACTTTGGTGTGATGGAGGTGGAAAGTATAAAAACTCCTGCTAAGCATTTTATTGTAATCTATAATGAAATAGAGATTTTCTGTTTTTTTTTTTTTTTAATAACACAAATATTAAAATGGACTGTTGAAAATTCGAAATGATTACTACAAAGCAAGCATTATATATTTTGTACAATATTCTACAGTAGTGACAAATGACAATACAAACAAAAACTTCTCACTTACATAAATATTGGGACCGTGTCATATATTGGTAGATATAGTAGGTACTAATATTATTATGATAAATTATAAACACAAGTGTTATCTATAAAGAACACGGTACGACACGGCGAGTTGTGAACGTATCATTTTCTCTCAATAAAAAATGTGTATTGTAAACTGTTAAAGTTGGAACTTAAATACATATTATATTATTTTGATTTTTGAAAATTGTCAAATAGTAAATATTTTTTGACAGAAAACAGGACGTAGTACGAATGGGTGTAGTATTTTAAATTGATGTCTTATTAGTTATTACATAATAATATTAATACTTTTAAGGGGGGCTACACTTATAAATGTATAATATATAGTCCGACGAATTTTACCACGTTTTTGTTTACGAATAGGTACGTGGGGGTCTATTACCGATAAACTAACGACTAACCCACGTATAGACCTCAAGGAAGTTACAAATTGTATCCAATAATTTAAAAACTATTTCAACTCACTCCCACGCTAAACACGTCGTTATATATTTTCCGGCCTAAACCGAAAACTGTTACGTTTGGTCACATTAAATTATTCTAACAAGAAAAATAAATAAACATTTTTCATTTTAAGTATACACAAAAAAATTAAAAAAACGTGTAAAATTGTGTTACATATTATTAAAAAAGAAGATAGCAGGCTTACAATAGAGTTAGGAGTGTGGTGGAAATTATTATTAATAATGCTGATCGGGAAGCTTGTATGGAAAAACTGAAATGTAAATTACCTAACGATAGAATCAACAGTTAAATAGTGCGAAAGTTATTGTTTTTCTACGACATTTTTCAATATTATTGAAGTACTTTCAATATAACCAATACACGGTCAATAATTTCGTCAATATCGAATAGCCGCTTTAGGCTACATTATTATGTTCGATTTCAAACGTTGTGCGACCTGCGACCTGCAGCGTGATGCACTGATATCACCTCAAGTGGCCGTTAGAGTGGACCAACGATGGATCGCAAGACGCGGAAACCCGAAACGGAGCACGACCCGGAAGCGTATTTACGGATGCTACTCGAGACTGGCCAATAGATCCCAAATTCAGTTAGGGTTCGTAAAACAAATTTATTTTACGGATACTACTCGAGTCTGGCCACTATGTAATATACCGCTATACTCAAATAAAGACTCATAAAGTTCAATATGAAAGCTGGGCTATCTCCCCGCAATATGCGGTCTACCTCCGTTTTGTGTGCTACGTAACTATAAACATGAGCATAGTATGCGGTCTATCAATGTTATGTGTTCTACCTATATAGCTGGGAACAAAAATGCAATTTTCTCAACCCTGTGACCCACTTGGGGAGGTGTTGCACACTGCAACGCAAGTCGGGGGATATTTTCGATTTGCGGAGCGGAGCGACGGCGCCGAGGAGCGTAGCGACGAGTGCCGCTAGCACTGCATCACTGTACGATGTTTTTTCAATCAATTGCATTTTTGTTGCACCGAGCCACCAATTTGAAAAAACATCGTACAGTGATGCGGTGCTAGCGGCACTCGTCGCTACGCTCCTCGGCGCCGTCGCTCCGCTCCGCAAATCGAAAATATCCCCCGACTTGCTGTGCAACACCTCCCCAAGTGGGTCACAGGGTAATAAAAAATAAATTAAATTTTTTTTATACTTTAAATTATACATTATTATACTTTTAAATTTTAATATTATTGAACTTTAATATTATTACGGTAGACCACGTCCATTTTGGTAGACCGCAGTGGCATAATGGCCAGACTCGTGTAGTATCCGTAAAATAAATTTGTTTTACGAACCCTAACTGAATTTGGGATGTATTGGCCAGTCTCGAGTAGCATCCGTAAATACGCGACCCGGAAAACCGCGGAACGGAGCAAAGCGACGCTCGTTTGCAACGCGATGGCCACGAACGACGCCGCTTGTTCCACCGGAAGCCCTTATTCGGCCCCCTATATGTTTGTTTCGATGATTTCGTACCACCGTCCACGCCGTGAGCAACGACGCCGCATCGTTTGAAATAGTTTTTACGTTTACGAGAATCCGCCGCGGCCACGTTTCTGGCCATCGGTGATGGTATATGACGAGACGTAATTTCAGGACGACAGAGCACAGTGCCACAAACATTTGAAATCTGAAAATAAACTATTGAATATTGACACTAACCACTAACAGTTTGTTAAGAGATAACAGTCTACCACTCAATAATACGGTCAGGTTTGTATTGTTATAATATTAAAGAATACACTATCCCCCGAGTAGGAAATTTTCCACATGGAAAAATACTAAATTTAATATTTTTATGGATAAGCTATCTACTATAAAAAATCTATGCTTACCCTTTATCCAATCTAACTGTTTTAGGTTAAGGCTATTCTTAATGTGAGGTATATATACACGCGCTCCACATTCCAAATCCCGGCTTTAGGTTAGGCTAAGGTTTGTCTGATTTTGTCTTTTACCCATATGTAATATATATAATATATATATATTTTTTATTTATTCTGTTTAATACATTTTATTTTAATTTGGTTTCTCCTTTATTACCTATATATTGATAAAGAATATCTCGTTTGTAATACTATAATAGGCTAATTGAATTCGTTCCAATGAAATTCCCATTTGTTAAAATGTTTTATTTTTCTTTATAAATATCACTTAGCTTAAAACTTTAGTATTGTAGGTATACTTATATCCAAAACCTATATTATATCCCCCAACAAAATCATTATGCTAAAGGGGAGATTCAAACATATTATAACTGTTATTATTTATACCTAGTTATATTATTTGTTCAGCTAAATCAATTTTATATTATTTATTTATTATTTAATAGTCTATGCGTCATTATTATTATTATTTTTTTATTGTTCTTAATTAACATCAGCTACAATGGCCATTAGTTACAATTTACAATTACAATTTTTTTTTAATTTTATTATATACAGTTAAGTTTTGTGTAAGAATTTAAGGATTTGTGTGGTGGAGTCTGCATCTGGTCCGAGTGCTGGGTCTGTAATTATTATTGACTGTTAGTATATTGCAATAATAGATGTTCATCTTCACAATGCTTTAAGGACTACCTAATTTTATTATATTGTTAGTCACCGGAACAAATTTAACCTTAAACCTAAAATCTAATAAATTCATCTGGTCATAGGTTTATAAAATATAATATGAAGAATATGAAGAATAAGTATCTCATGGAATTATTGAACTATTCCAAGTACTAAATGCAGATAATAGATAAACGATGATATGTAGGTAAAAATAATTTTCAATATAGATCTCTCAATGCTCTCCAACTAAATACAATTTCGTATCAGAAATCACCCTTGTTCCTTAGAATTGAATATTGAATCATTTTTTTACTATAAAACTTGTACGCATACACAAGAAAACACAAGTTATTGTAAAGGCAATACATCCATTTTTTTACTCAGAATCTAAAAGACTTAACCCGGAAGTATAAAATTAGCACTGCAGGTCTGCAGTGAATAATACTAATCGAAACACAAATCCTAGTTCAAATATTATAGTTTAATATACCTATTATAACTACGCGTATATATCATTGATAATGGTCTTGGAAAAATAAAAGGGCCCGAAATCCTAACGATTGTTGATTAGAACAAACGACTTCGCAATGGCCATGTACTCGCGTCGTTGTGTACGCGTTGTCTGGGAAATGTTTGAATTTTTCTAGCAAACTTATTTTGAATTGAACTTTGAGTTTATTTGCAATCAAACGTCAGACCTGAAACAACCAAAAGCAAAATGGCCACTAGTGACTTTGCTCGAGAAATCACCATGATAAATGTAGTTGAACTCGTTGACACATGGGTAATGCCAATGGAAGACGAAGAACCACTAACTCTAGAAATTAAATACTAAGAACAAAAACTAGATGACGACGAAGACGAAGATATGTCTAAGAGATTGTCTTCGTCTTCGTCGTCATATAGTTTTTGTTCTAAGTATTTAATTTTTAGAGTTTGTGGTTCTCCGTCTTCCATTGGCATTACCCATTATATAATTAGGCGACATAACTTGGTTGTTTGTTGAACATGATACTGTCGAATGCAAGATCGAGGTAGGCAGCGGAGACGATGCCTCCGTAGTCCCGGCGCCCTCCGAGACGCTCGGACCAGCCGAGCACGGCCACGGACTACTGCAGGCCGAAGACCAAGTGCAAGTACAACATCAAAAGGCAGACACCATTCCGTCTGTGGGAGTCGAAGAAAGGGACACGACTATGCTGGACGGAAAAAACTCGCCGGACACAACCATCAGTGGAGTACTGAGCAAAAATCCACGTGGTAGGACAAGGCGGTTATTCGCCGCCACGTGGAAGGGCGCCAAGCGCCTGCTGCTCTGTGGTTGTTTCCGTAGGACGTGAAGTCAGCGGCGTAGTAAACCCCCTTCCCCCAGTTCAAGACACCAAGACAAGACGGCGGTGACGGAGGAGAGGTACGTGAAAGAGCTGCATTTTACGGTGCCCGGCGGTAAGTCACCCTATACGTTTTCCGGCCACCCGCAGGAAGACGAGATGGCAGTCGTCAGCGTCGCGAGCTCGAGGTTGCCGACACGCGAGACCATCAAGTCGACTCGGCTGCTTCGGTCACACCAGGAGCCGATGGACGACGACGACGACGGCGGTGGCTAGCTGTACCGGCGCGGGCAACGATACCCACGGGCGACGGTACCACGCGACAGTGGCAGAGTGCACGAAGGCGACTCGCAAAGGCGGCAGACTGCAAAAGACAACGGGGCTGACCTAGGAACATGGAAGTCAGCATCGCCGGACTCGTGGAAACGGATAGCGTTTCAGGGTACGACGATGCGCGACTCCAGGAGGACGGCCACCGGACGGTGACTAGGTCGAAACAGGGCGAAAATCACGTGCAGAGGATCAGGACCTTTGCGGCGTGTTTTGCTGTGAGGTCCGACGATCCTCTCCCGTTTTCGCTCAGTGGCAATCGGTCGGGTCACGCCTCCGGTCGCCGGCCGATTCCGTAGCACCGACAGCTGCCTCTGCTCCCTCAGTGTTTTAGGTCGCAGTCGCCACGCATCAGTCGTCTTCAGTACCTGCGCATCGTCGATGCGCACAACATCGCGCACTAGCCGCTCGCCGTCAAATCGCCTTATCGCTCCAGCCTTACTTCGCCAGCCGTCGTGATGGTCGTCACCTGCGACTGCACTGTCTGCACTTATCCGCCTTCGGGATGTGCCGTTAAAAAGTATAGAGGTCACCAGTAACCAGCTTATTGCTCTATGCACCTCGCCATCACATTCCACTCTCCCTGCAAATTGTGTCTTTTTTTCCCATTAGGCCACTTTGAGCCGATTATAAATAAAATTATATAAAATTATAAAAAAAATTATTAGATATATAAAAAAAAAAAAAAAAGATAGACAAAAAAATAAAAAAAAATTATAGGTACTTTTGATTGATGTACTTAAACTGTAATAAATATTATTGTAAAATTACATTTATTTTGTTGAGTAGGTACACAATAAAATTATCTATACAAAAATAAAATATTGTTTCTTTTTTTAAGTATTAGAGTGTATTTGTATATTTATATTTATTTCAACAGAATAATTGGCTCCACTGAACATGTCCCTGTGAGGGCCCATGCAAAGTAATAACCACCTACTATAGCAATGTTTTTGTCACGTATCAAATCTATCAATAAAATATTATAATAATGATAGGTATTTTTGGTCAGGTAAATGTAATATAATAATTAATAGATAACCATAGATAACTTGGGACTTTTACGTATATTATACATTTTACTGTACGCAATGGCATTTTAAAAATTGTAATACTTTTTACTCTTGACCCCACAAAATAGGTAATACAAATAGTTCCTTATCAAGTATCAGAAAAGATGCTGATGTAAAATATCAAATCATTTTTTAATAATTGTTCAACCCAATTTATATATCGCCCATGTACACTGCAGTATACACGTGCTGTATCAAGTTATATAATACTTATATTGCAATTTATTCATTTTGGTTTTTTCAGTGTTTATGAACGGATTTTCTCAGCAATCGTCTACAGCGTGCGTATACGCATATTAAATTCAATATAATTGTATAGATATCATATAAACATTAACTGTATATTATAATACTCGACGGGGACCCACGACTGCGCTTAGATATATTAGCGTAGTATCACGTCGAATTTTGAGCGTCAAATAAACATTCGAACAATTTCGTTCGACTGTAAATCGTATTTTTAAATATAATATTATTATCGTGTTGTAAAGTAGGATCCGCACAGCAAAAACGTATATAATAATATTCGCCTTACACGGCTACCAGGCTACCAGTGACGCCCACACGCGACATTATAATATAAGACATATTATAAGCAGCTTTCGGATGTTTATAAGCAAATAAAATATAAACAGAACAATATTGCATAACACACCCATAATTGAAATTATAACAAAATTAAAATGGTTGTCGAAGTGCCGTAATACAAATATAATCACGTAGCCACGGTGGTATTCATTATAAATGGTCAGAGCACGTTTGAACCAGAAAAATTGGAAAAATTGCATTATATTGAACAAAAGTTGCAACCCGTTTGGATCAATTATTGCATAAAATAATGTTATTAAAATTGTACAGGAAAATAATAAATAATTATGGTTATTATAAGACTATTAATCTCTAATAATATTTAATTATTCGTTAAACACTAACTCTGACTTATATTACTCTGGGTGCATATATATTACCCTGGCACCCCCCTTCAATATTTTGAAACCAAACTAGGAGTCTCTTATCGTGTTATTAAGTTTTTGATCATTCCTTTGTCAATTTCTTTTCTGCGCAAACTAGTATGAAAAGTCCACGACAATAGTCACGTACATTACAACTCCCCCACAATATGCATTTTTTTCGGACAAATTGCTAACAATTATTGTAAATCTATTGTAAATAATTATAAATGCAATTTTTGAATTTGTGGGCGTCTATAAAATATATGTTTAGGTGAGCGATAGCTGCTCAAGTACTGAGTCAAATAGATAATTTATCAGTATAAAATATATGTATGTATTAAACTATATAGGTGTGTATAATGTTCAATATACATAATAATATAGATGTCTATTACTTACAACCTAACTGATATCTATATAATTTATAATATAACTTTTTTATTATTGATTTATATAGGTACCTATAAGTTGTAATAAATAATATTAAACAAGTAACTCACCATAATGAATAATCAAAAATGTTCAAAATTGTATTCAAAGGTATTTTGTATTTTGTGATAGATATTGCTCAAGAAATAGGGTCTTAACCCTGATGGTTCGAAATAATAATATTGTTGTGCAGCTAACAAGTACGATACGATAACAAGTTGGGCAGACTCTCGATCGCGGATATAAACACACATACACACACATTGAAATATTAAAATATTGCTTTTATACTAAAATAATAATATTATCCAGTAATGTCACAAAACACAATAAAAATAAGTTATATAGATAATGTCTTGGATACGTATTGTGATTTGTGTTCGTTCTTAACCTCACCGGAGTGTATTATGTAGAATTTACGTTGGTGATCGGTTTATCGACTTTCGGCAGAATTACCATCTCTGAATACGATTCCGCATTTCCGCGAGCAATAAACTCATATTTTCGAATATGTCATAATGAAGATTTTTCTTACTTTTATGATTTATATGATAGATTCTGTAAAGCGGACACGCCGATCGTGGGAAACGTCTGGGGCTGACGACAAAATGCATCTGTCTCATAATATTTTCAATTATTTTGTGTTATTGATATTATGTAGGTACGCTAGGTATATATAGGTATCATAAATTAAAATAATATATTATTCAACAAAACTATACATAATTGGAATAGTGGAATATCTAAATTCATAATAGTATGACGACATGACTTACAATATAAGATTATGTCAATTTAATACTGTACAGAATATTGTGCAACTTTGAAATTTAAAAAAATCTGATCCTAAGAAACGATAAAAAGATAAAAATGAATTACATTCTTACTATTTTTTTAAATATACAATACACAATATATGTCAAATTATTGTTGTTTTAAAAAGTTAATATACAAACACCACAGAATAATATTTAACCGCGGATAGTCTCAGATATACTACGCACCAAAGTCGATAAGACGTCAAGGTAAAGCTCGAATGTTTATATTATGCAAGTGTGGCTTCTAACGGTTAACCGTGACGGGTAAGGGATAATTGAGGTCTACAACACTGTACCTACCATATCTATATATTGATAAAACTTAAAAGGCAAAGTTTATGTATTTGGGTAAGCCATAATATTTCTATAAGGTATCAGAAAAAGTCAGTAAGTTCCTAATATATTATGCAGTATAATGTTTAATATACCTATTGTTCTATCCACAATAATTATCACAAGTGCCACTCGGCCTGTTATATAAATACAATATAGTATAGTACATCCAGTCATCATAGGCGTAAATAGGGGGGGGAGCTTAAGGGGCTAAGTCCCCAAAAATGTCCATAGCCCCCCAAACATTTCCTACATTTTGTTTTTAAGTGTATTCAATATTATAAAGTAGGACTTTAGCCCCCCCCAAATCCCAAACGATATTTGCTCCTATGACAGTCATACACTCATACCACCCACACATCAGACACGTTCGAGTAATCTTCGCAAATTAAAAGTAAAAGTATTCGGTTATAGGTACTCATTGCAACATAATCGTTTTTTTTTTAAAGAAAATGAATAAGTTTAAGTCGCACTTACATAATAGCATACCCAGTGACTTTGACAATTTATTTCATTGTTATATTATAATATTTAACCCTCTGTTACCGACCACAATACGTAAAGTATGACGCTAGTATGAAAATGTGTGACTGAATATTTTTCATAAAATTTGAATTTTCCGTCGGTCATATTTTATTCCATACACCATCCAATGTGTTTTCACTTTATCACGTTTGACACGTGGTCGTTTTAGCACGACGGCGACGACCTAAAGGTAATAATATATGTATAGGCACTCGACGCAGCGATTTATCACAATAACCCTCCTGCGATTGTGCAGGCGTCAACGTCTCATCGGCCCGACGCCATTATTACTATTATTATTGTTATTATTAAAATAACATAAAGCACTTGACGTGCAGGCGGTGGTGTACACTAATAATAATACTAAATAATAATATACGTGCGTATAGCCGACCGCGAGGGCTACCGCTCGCACACACCTGCCGATTTGGCGAATTATTCGATGAGTACCTTACCTGTGCCTACCCACGTTTGCGGAGAAACCTTTTACCGCAGTCTCACCGAGTCACAACACAATAAGCGGCGGCGGCACGTACAATGGAACATTTCTGACCAGATCGAACCCGATATAATAATTTATATATACAATATTTATACCCCAATACAACAATATCCAACCGAATCGTATAATAATGTGTTATTAGCGAATTGATGTCGACCGTGAATCCGCGCATTTATATAATAATATATTCGATTGCGGTAACGAGCCGGGTGTCAAATATAATATATATATAATAATAATAATAATATAATATAACTATACATCATACAGGTACTACGTATAATAAACTATTTAGGGTATAGTGAAGTGCATCGTCTCTCATAAACGCTGTCAAATGGCGTTCATTGGATGAGATGTCTTGCGGTCCGATTATTGCCAGCTAACAATGTTGTAGATTCAGATATATATATTATATTATATTGTTCTTTCTATCCCAATCACTACACTTGAAACTTCACCATTTTTAAGTAAAATAATAAAATATTGTTATTATCGTTTTCCAAACTGGGCTTGACAATTATTCATGTACCTATTATACTGTCTTGTAAGACAAAGATTACATTTTAAATCTTGCATTTTATGGATATTACAGTAGTTTTTGGCAAGACACGCACATGAATCGACAAGATTTTATCGTCTATAAGGAAACCAATCGCTTTTTTATCAGTTATTACATAACATATAAATTCTGTTGTCAATGCTTCTAAAGGACGGTGATGCTAATAGGGTGCTAAAGCTATTAGTTGGTAAATGCGCGTCCGAGCCACTCCGAGGGGAGAGAAGACTAATAGACTAATATTCTAATCTAAACTAATGTTTGTAGAGCTTACTGTCCACTCGAAAATATAAACACGATTTAATTGTGCCAAAACAAAATGTGAAGTATTATTATCATAATCATAGTTATTGTCTTGTAATTTTGATTTATGAAAAAATTCAAGTAAACGAACTTATTAAAACGAGTATCTCAATACCAATAAAAATAATATTAATAATATAGCATAGACGCATGCAACTTGTCCCCGATAATACATATCGTAATAATTTCTTGTCAGAAGGGATTTACTTATTGTTTTATTTTACATTGTGTTGTCGTACGCGTATTGTATCCGTCATTGCGCCCACGTGCATTTGCCAGTTCACACATTTTGTTTGATAACACGAAGAACGATAAAGGTGATGAAAGGTCAAACCGAGACTTAAGTACAATTATTTATTGTTTTCGTGATGACTGTGCTCAGTGGTCAGTGGTATTATAAAATACCTAGTGGCTAGTATACATTTCAAACATACCAATTACTAGGCACGGCATAACGAGTAGAAAACTTATTTTATGATATACCTAGTTTAATAGTCTTTTATTTTTTTTTATATATATATTTATAGCATACCAGATACCTACCTATTATATTATATTTTAAATGGTTTGAATTTTTACACTTTTATTAAAACTGTATACGTCGTACCAAAGTACAATCAACAACGAGGTATGTTTATTAAGTTATGATGTGCAAATATATCATATTAATATATTTTTAACACGAAAACATTGAAATAAATTTACACAGCAACAGTATAATTAACATATTAAATACTATAAACTGCGCAAATATACAAAACGACCTCGACGATTGTTTACAAAATTCACTATTAAATATTGATTATAATTAAAAAACAATAAATAAACAATACATGAGAGTAATCGAGTAAGTATTAGGTATTTAAACCAAACTTCAAAAATACATTCGTCAAAGAATGATATTTAAATATGAATGAACTTTTTACTTTTAAATGTGAGTTACTGAAATAAACGAAATTGGAAGTCTTACACGTTAGTCGTTACTCGTTACTATGTATTTTTATTTTCTGCAAGAGTTTTAGTCTCGTCGGACTAAAATATGTCTCTAATACGCCGTGAGCCCACTCGAAAAACCTATGCCAAAGATACCGGAGACGGAAGAGCGATGTCTGATTTTTAATATCGTCTTTGGTTCACGTACAATTATTACGAAACGTAAATTTCGCTTTCGTATACTTGTACTCGAAATATAGGTAACGTATATTATAATAGTCCTTGCGCGATATTTCAATAATCTCTCTCGTTTACAATAATTTATGTTAATATATCGACACACTGCCCGGCACGGCCATCATGTAATCGGTAGTAATGATAATCATCAACGCGGACCGGTTGTACATTATAATAATATTATCTGGAAGGATATTAATATAAATACAGTGAGACGATCGGCTTACGAAAATTTCGACAGTACCAAATTGTATATTAATCAATAATAATCGATTGCGTCACTCTCAAATCGAAGGTTCCCTCTCGCGTAACGCCCTGTCTCATCGTACCAGTTTTAATCGTTAACGGCTGCAGCGTCGTCGTATATTGGTTCTAATTTCCTCCCATCAGTCTTCGAAAACAGCATAATATTATTTTATGACGATGTTATCGTTATTATCATGGTTGTCGAACCGATTTAATGACAATATATTTTGTGTAACACACACAAATTATTACGAAATCGTGGCGTTCTTGAGAACATGACGTGTGCCGTTGGCACGACTATTATGGACAAGACATTTTGGGGGTGCTAAATTCATGGAAAGCCAACGATGCAAATTATGCTATATTCACATTATAATATATTCATAATCATAATAAATTAATAAAAGATAAATAATAAGTAGCTATATAATAGTAAGTATACTATTCTAAAGTCTAATCTATACTATACTAAAGCAATATTCGCCTGTCTTTAGTTCCTGCAAATGTACCAATGAATTTAATCGATATTAGTTTCAATTTTTTTCAGTTGATTTGTTAAACTTTTTTTAAAATTTAACAATTTAAATTTGAAAATCATTCTCGTGTCCCTACACAGTTGTTTACACTATCCAATATCGGTATAACCAATCGAGTATTATTTTGGGGCGCTAAGAAAATATATGACCGTGTGGTAGGCAACCCCTAGAATGGTTTGGGGAAGCTCACAAAAGTCGTAAAATTAACAATTTATACATTTTACCAGCAAAAGTACAATATTGAGCTATCCACAGTAAATCTAGTGTTTGAAAGCGAAGAAAAACATTCAATTTTCCGATGGAGAATATTATTGTGCTGCATGTAATAATATAAATAGTATACGTAAAAAAATAGTGGTAGCTCATCGGATACTTGACATTTTTAATGTAGTTAAATTGGTGTAAAAGGTTCGGCGACTCATGCCTTTAAGTATGACTACGTTACTTATGCGTCGATGTGACTGAAGGTACAAGAAGTTTTGCTAAGGTGATATTTTGTTTTCCATAGCCGATCTCTCATTTATAATAATTCCTCATTACCAGGAAGTATGTAGATTTAGTATGTAACTTATTTTATAACTTTGCAAAATATCAATTCATTATGCAACTTTAACTATAATACTGCATATGAATTAAAACAAAATACACAAATGTTAATTTCAACATTATTTTTGGTAGACTTCCGAGATAGACTTAGGATTAGACAATCCTTTCGTACCATTTAAAGAAACGTTCAATTACATTAACAATATGCCCGGTTATAAATTATTGTCATACTCAAATCTAAATGGCAGTCATTACAGAGAATAAAAATGTTGGGGTCATCTTTATATAATATTTTGGCTGGGCTTTTACGAAAATATCCCACTGTGTACCTCATCTCCGCATAAACCTTCAAAACAGCAAATTTAGATTTGCATATTCTAATTTTCTTTGGTCATATACGTATCTAGTATATTTCCCAAATTTACAAATCATACATTTTACTTAAAAAATAAAAAAACTTTTAGTTTTGTATTCTTGATCAGTATAACTCATAACATTTTAATAAATAATCATCGCACCTCCATATAATATATGTTAAAAAATCTATATACTTTTAGCTTTACGAAAACAACAAATATTTTCAAAATTATTAATAGGTACTTTTTGAGATAATGAAGAGTGTTTTACGCTTAATGAATCACTGTATATTACAACTCGAAATTCATCAGTTTTGTGTTATAACTACTTTCGAATGGTGAAAAAATAGCCGTACAAAATGCAAGAACATTCAATATCATTTTTCATTTAGCCGCAGAAAAAAAGATGTGCCAGGCCTAGACCCCACCTGGTTGCGTTTGTGTGTGACGGGGCGATACAAAAGTACCCATACGAAACAGTACGAAATCGCCTTTACAAGAGGATGTCCGATCCAAGAACATAATATTATATGTATAGAAATCACACGCAATTACACACTCGCGTACCCATATAGTAAGTCGGTGTATGGTCGATAAATCTTTCGTTCGGGCGAAACTCTGAGGCGGTAATATTATATGACCAGCCATAAATTATCGTGTTTTTATTATTGTTGTGTTCGCCGTCGGACATTCGAAACGACACGACGGTGTCCGTTGTTCACCACGGAACGTCCGAGTGTATTGTAATATGTATTTCATGTATGTATAATAATAATATTGTACTTGATTTTTTTTGTACATATCTGGTGTTAACAATATACACCGGGTACCCGCCAGGTATTATTATAGTGGACCGAATACTGTGTACAACACAGACATATTACAATACAACAATAGTATAACCTACTACGAGTGTATAATAATATAATACTACATATAGAGCCATATAGGTATCTGTATCTGTATACGAATGCAGACCATGTATTGTAATATAAGGTTGACGTACAATACGCTATTAAATTGACGATATTTATATTATTATACAGCAGGCAGAACGCTGGGCACGTGAAAACACATAATAATGATAATATACATATCACTTCCGACGACCGATCGTTAAGTTATTTTATGTATACGACGTACATAATGTACAGGGCGATTCACCAAGCATGCTCATTGCTCAACCCTTTTACTTAAACAATGCAGTTTTCAACATCTGACTTACAGACCGTGCATATTTTTAAATTTTCGAGATTTTTCTTACCTATTACACGAGAGGAAGTGTCCTGTGGAGTGTGAACTTTTAATTTCACACAAGAATATTCTTTTCTACTGCACATTATATTTTAGCCGATAATTTTTTTGAAAATGTTGACGTACCTATCTAATTTAAAATTAGAACGTTAGTAGTTTATGGGTGCAACGGAGATTTTAATTTTTAGTATTCAATTTGAATCCATCTACATTTAATATTAGCTCTACCTATTTGATATTTTTGTAAAATATTATGACAGAATATTATCCATATAATATGTTCATTTTACAAACTGAGTTATTGTTTTTTATTGCTTGTTCGTATTTTGAAATAAGTACCTGTATTATACATTTTCAAAAAAATATCTACTAAATAGTTTACAGTAACAAAATGGAATGTTCTCATTTTAAGGTCACGGTGCTCGGTAAATCATCCCGTACAGTATAGATAATAAAGCATATTATTATTATATAATAGGTACACGGTACTATACTGTACTTATATTCTATTTACCTATACATTGTTGTATATGTATTATAGTGTACATGATATAATATGGTATACACCTAAATCGTGTCCGTATTTATAACGATGTGCTGTGGGAGAGGGGGCCGAAATACAGAGGCACGCATTGTTCGTCGGCCCGTAACGGACGAGAGAGCCGTGTAATGATAACAACACTTTTGGACAGGAAACACGGTCAAAGAGTTCTAACCGTGGTCATAGCCGTCTTGAATGGGACGAGGCGGTGCGTTTTCTCAATGAAATCTTCGCGTACCTGTGCAGTCAATGAACCTATCTGGCTATCTAATATCTATATACATGTACAATATAGAACCTACCGTTGTTATTGAAATGGAATATTAATAAAAATCCTGAAAATAAAATCCATAGTAATGGATTTATTCTAATTTCTAATTCATTAAATGTATCAAATTCATACCTAGTACAATATTATTAACATAAACAGTTCCGTTTGCCAATAACACATGCAAAAAAAGAAGATTGAAAAAACATTGTGTTTTTTAATACACGCACCATATAATTATTGCAGAAACTAGCTCGAACATTACATATTTTGATATTCACAATCATTGAATCATATCTGTTTTTAAGTACAATTTTTGTTTTTTGCCAAAAACCGTTTTATTGGCTGTCTATTGTGAGTCCAATGTTAATGATCGATAAAATATTGACATTTAATTGAGTCTCATTATTAATTTGTATGTAAACTGCGGTTCGGGTAAATTATATAATATATATGTAATTATTTTTTAAAAAAACATTATAATTCACCTTACATTTTCGGACTAAGGATTAGCGATACAATTTTATTAATATTGGTATTGTCTAAAATATTGGTTTTATTGTTTATGATTAAAAATATATTATTCAAAATTAGTATTTAAGTAACTGGTAAAATAAGTGTGTATGAATGTATGATAATTCCTACACAAAAGGTCTAAACAAATAATTTTTTTCGTTCGAAATTCTTGAAATTGTCTTGTACATAATTTATGTATAATATGAGTGGTTTTATGATGGTGTTTATTTTTTATTTTTTTTAACCTGTATACAAAATGTTTACCAAAAGGAGTGCTTTGATTTCAACATATTTTAGTATCTTATCTTTTAGAAAATTGTATCAAGATAGTACTTTAGAGAGGTCATTTTTCCATTTTCTCAATAGTTATTTAATGGCCACGGGAAAAACCACCGACAACTAACGAAAAACCGCTAAAAACGGGATTTTAATTTCTAATGCTTTGTTTATCACCAAAGAAAAGAATAAAAAATTATAACAATATAATATTACTTCAACTTACAAGTTAATAACAATATAAAATATCCAGACTGACAAACCGTCTCCGCTCAGAATCGTTTTTCTTAAAAAATGATATTATTAAATCATTGAATTCAAGTTTAATACATTATACATTAAACATCATTGACCCACTCGTAACCTACCGTACAGCAGAGCGACATCCGTTTATACCCACTATTTTAATTTTTGTTCCTAATTCTTTAAACTTGTATTGCAATCTTTGTACGTTTCAAAAATACCCGGGCTACAATTTATATAGAAACTAGAGGACTGTGACCTTTTTTCGAGAACGTAATATTTATACCTACTCCATAAAGTTTTTTTATGCTAACCTTACCTAATAATATTATAATATTATACGACCCGCTGATATCGCAGTGTCCAGTCATATCAATATCCGCTCATCTCGTTTTCGACGAGCACTCAATCCTATCAAAAACGTTATTATTTCTGTGTTGTTCTAATATACGGCCGCGACGACAGATGATTACTACAACAACTACAACGTGTTCATTGCCATGGGCTTCAACTGGTCACATGGCGTCGAACATTGCGCATGCATTATACATTTATGTAGTACTATTATAATAGTGGGAAACAGATTTTTATGAATGAACAAAATAGGAAAGGTGGTCAATGCGGGCACCCTTATTACTATATAATAATCTGAATAGCCCTCTGTTCCCCCTATCCACAGCTGGGATGAAAAAAAAAAAAACGTTTCCTCATTACATGCCATACTATAATGTTATGTTGATCGATATATAACGGTTTTAATCGGACATATTGTGTACACATTAAAATATTATTATTTTATACGATCGTATGCAATATAATAATAATATGTAGGTACCTATGTGTCCTACCGAATTCGTGCATCATTATTTAATGAAGGTACCTACCTCGGGTACTCGAGGAAAACGTTTACGGTTATGATTCGCTATATATGGTGAACGACAATGCGCGTTTGAGTGTTTTATTGTACCATTTAGAGTTACGACTCTAATAATTATAATAACAAATAACAATCCATTATTAAAGTAGTTTATTTATATAGTTGGTTCCTTTATAGCATGTTTGCATTTTCACCGAGGAAATCACACCATGTTTTATGACATGATGGCAATCCTCTGCTCAAAGTTTATTTTACCTTGTAGACATTATATGGTAATCGCACAATCTTTAACTTGCAAATTTGACCCTCCAACAAAACATTTTAAAAATATTGTGAAAAAATAATTACCGCATACATTTATACGACCATATTTTGTCTGTCGAATAAATATAGATGACTAATATAGACTTTTCATTTTACAAAATTATGTTCTTCTATAACTTGAAGAAAATATTTCAGTTTATCCAAAAAGGCTTAGAAATATTAAAATTAAAATAGGTAGGTATGGTAAATTTTTATTGCTGGTCTGCTGGTAAAAGACTGCGATTTACCTATAACATGACTATTGTAGTATAAAAATTGTTGAGTGTAGTATTTCCCCTTGTGTAATTACTAATTATTACCATTTATCAAAGTGAAAAATAAACATGTTCTGAACTCTGAAGGATCAAATAATTATAGGTAGGTACTACTTAATATTATATATCTATGTTTAATGGTCACCGAGGTTGATTATACCCGTTTTTCTTACCCTTACCTAATCGTGTTTGTGTATACTCCATGTCTCTATATATGATTATTAATTAATCGTATAAGTCCCTTTTCAAATTTGAAAAATCCTGCATATAAATTATAAATTATAAACGCCAAAATACACATGGAAATTTATTTAATGACATATTATATCAAATATATTTTATAGACTGTATGTAGTATAAAATGCTAATATCAACATTCAACATTTTGGAAAAATATATCGACACAAAAATAACAAAAAATGATAATCCATACCTCAGGGGCACAATAGGCTTATCGCTTATGTGATTAGGGTATACATATAAATTAATTTTAATAATCATTTGCACAATTAAAATAATCAAATATTAACAGGCTACACTTGATGTGAGAAGTCATCCACTAATGACACTATATTTAACCAAATTTAGCTATTGCACAACGCTGCTGAGACGAGTGGTGTAATATTATGATATATTATACTTGTACGATATAATCTCTTCGCAATATAATACGCGTAAAGTCGGTTAAAATATTATGTCCGTGCCGTGCAGACGGAAGCCGTTGTTAATCGAAGGGTGGCGGCGGCGGCGTTTGTTTGCCAATTCATACATTAATATATAATATATATATACGTGAGTGTGTGTGTGTGTGTGTATAAATAATTGATATACACATCAGCCGGGTGGTGTGATATAGATCGGGGAGGCTTCAGTCGGGAGGGGGTTAAAAGGTAGCGCGTGTCACACACACAAACACATAATATTATATCCGTACGACTCCACGTACGCGACTATACCGCTACCATAGGTGTGAGCCATACACATTTGGGTTACGTGTATTATAGGGGCGACTCGTGCTCAGAGGCCTATGAAAACAGCTGGCCCAACGTCGCGGGGAAAAGCGGCTGGCCGAGCGGGGCTTTGGCTTTTTCCCTAGCGCGTGTGAGAAAACAACTGCCGCCGCGCTGTCGCCGCCGCTGCTGTCGTCCGCGGCGGACTCTGTGCAGCAGTCGGTCGCGGCACAAGCTGCACATTCGCCGTCGCGGACGCGGTCTTCGTGCGCGTCAGCTGTCCACCGATCTATGTATTATTATATTATTATTTTAACATCTGTTTTCCCTTTTTAAAAAAAGAACATGCACACGTGTGTACGCTGCACATATACACTACTGGTGTAGAGCCAACTTTGGCGCGATGGGGTGGTAGTTTTTTTTTTTTCGGGGGTGTCGTTTCATACGCCGCGTATACCTGCCAGCCAGCCCGTCGACGATTGTAATATTGTTATAACGGCAAAAATAACGGCCGTTTTGTGGAACTTGCACCAGTGTGGCGACGATTATGACGATATATTAATGGACATATTGCCAATCTATACTATAATCTAACCCATATATATCTATTATTATTATTAAATATAGGTGTGGTTATCATATTTATATAGGTAGAGACTACGAGGTATAGCCAAAAAATGAGACACTCTTGGGCACTATGTAATATAGCATATTATTATTGATTATACCTAGGGAAACAAATTTCACAATTTTTCATATGTTATGTGAATGAAGTAAAAAAATTGTGATTTCACGTAAGTTGTTGAAGGTTTTATGGCTGCACCTACGTGGAATATTTTACATACACCCGTTTTGAACGTGCTGTCAATATTTGTCACCCAGGTGAACCAAATCAATAGTTTTAAGTGGAATATAATTATAATAGGTATACCAGCTATTGTGAATTAATTTAATTAACCTATTATGTTTTGAACGGGCAAATTTCAATTACCTATATATTTAATTAAAAATATGTATATGCTTAAA